>JAOANR010000011.1:35564869-35585213 GCA_030278955.1 Hygrophila difformis
TTATTTTTTTTTTAGTGTCAACCATTATTTTAAAATCCACTTCTTAAAGTGGAGCGGGTTGACTTACTTAGTACCATTGTACTGATAAAAAGTTGTTGTGTTATCTTTTTACAGATATTGGAGCTGACATGTGAACTGCATCTCATGACATGAGCATTTGGGGATGGGATTACCTTTCATCAAAAAGATTGTTGCTTTAAGATACCACGTACTTTTAATTATTAATGTGCTATATATTGCCTTTAGTTTATGCTTCCGCGTGAGAAAAAAACAATGACTCTGGTATTAAGTACTTTAAATTTTCTTATGACTATATTTTATAAAATTGGAAATTATTTTTAAAGTCCATATTACAAAAATTTATATGTGAAGATATTTAGCCGTAGCACTTGTCAATTAAGTTAGCCAAAGGGCGAGCCTGACTGACAAGTGTGGCGGTAACATTCTGAATCCTTATGAGGATGAATTTCGGGGTGTTACACTTATACATAAAAGTACATAGGAATGATGTAATGAAAAATGAAAGTAAAATATTTACAGTTCATTACAGTGTTTTTTATAGCTACCTAAATAGCAATAGACTAAAACCTTATGACGATAAAATGACAATAGAAATACACGAAGCATGTAAAGACACAATAGCAGATCTAATATTACCAGAATTGAATAATCCAACGTTACAAGTTGATTGGATAATTGATCGTGCAGACAAGAAATATACAATAGAAATTGGAAAACCATTAGAAAATAAGAGACCACAATTATCCTATGTAGGAAGAACAATGAGTAGCAGAAAAAGTATAGATTATAACCCAAGAACAAATCTAATACTTGATCAACCAAGATATAGTATTGATATACCATACGAGAAAAGTAAACAAAAAGCCCAAACATGGAGAATTAATATAGAATATTATAATGGCACAAACTGGATAAAAGGACCAAATATATTTGTAGACACTGGAGCTGGTAAGAATCATATAGGAAAAACTTGTATAAATGGATTAGCAAAGCATATAGGAACAGAATATAGATATGCTACTTTTGAAGGAGAAGTAAGAAGAGTAAATGAAATAGTAATAGTACCAATAAAACTAGGCACAGACTTAATAAAAGAAGTAAAATGTTATGTAGCAGAAGAAGAAGGAACATCTAGTAGTACCTATCATGTCTTGTTAGGCAACGAGTTGTTAGACTCATTGATGTATGCAAGCAAGAAATTGGGAAAACAAGCAACAAAAGCAAAACAAAGGATAGGGCAAGTGTGATGTATGCAAGCAAGAAATGGGAAAACAAGCAACAAAAGCAAAACAAAGGATAGGGCAAGTGGGTTCAATGAAACAATGGGTTTTGATCAAGTAAAGTTGATATGAGGATCAAGCTCCCAAGAACTAAACCTAAAATGCATCAATGAACATACTTAACTCAATCAAAACTTGCAATCCAATTGAGTAAGACGAACCTAACACAAATTCAATGTGAATAGACCCGGTTTTGATGTGGAAATCAAGTAACCCTTGATCCCCAAGATGATCAACCTTTGATACCCTCAAAAGATGAACAAAAGAAAGATAAACTTTGATAGATGAATGATAGTTGAATTATGTTTGATCCTTCCCCAATCCTAACATATAACCCTAGGAACAAGAAATGCAATTACCAAGAAATACTAAGGTAGAAATGGGATTTAAGCATAACATAATGATCCCAAGATAAATCTAGTGAATACCAATTGAAATTACATGGAACAAGTGGCGATGGAAATGAAATAAGCTAAAATAGGGTAATGGGGGTCGGATCCCTCTTGTGCATGCCCACACCCAAGGCCAAAAATGTTTCTGCCTCCTTTTTCAATGCACCAACAAACCAGTCTAATTTCTCCTCTTGTGCGTGCCCACGACCAAGGCCAAAAATGTGTCTGCCTCCTTTCTTCAATGCACCAACAAAGGGGCGCCCAAGGTGATCTATCTTACTTCGGTTTGGCTTCGTTTCGATCCCGGTGTTGGTTATTGCTTCATGGGTGAGCTTGGCAATGATGTAGCTCATGTAACATTCACCCTCAAGCTTCTTCAATATGGTGGTCACACCATCTCCCCCTCCTTTAGAGCTTGGTTGTTCCACCAACCTACAATATAAGAAAATTCCCAAGTTAGTTTCTCTCAAATAAACATAGCCTTGACTTATGAACTCAAACTCACGAAATTTCAAGTCAAGTAAATCATAAAATTCCACATGTAAGGGTTCATACAAGTCACTCACAACAAATCCCATGAAATCCAAATTTGACATGCTCCCGGGGCCGATTTTCTCCCATAAATGACCCGAAAAATGGTGAAATATTAAGATCAAGTTCATTCCCTCAAAAATTTGGTTCCAAAAGTCTCCAACAATTATTAATGATTCATCCATGACCAAAAAAGCAATGTATTTCACAGATTTTAACAACAGAGCATGAAATGTCCACTTTTCTTCAGAAAAGACTTATTTCTCGAACAAACTTGCACAAAACACAAAGTAGGCATGTTTTATCAGATTTCTTTTCACCAACACATCATAAAAATTATGGTTAAGCTCACAAAAAATAGAAACCTTCAGATCCTCATCATTCATCAATTTTGACCTATTTTTCTCAAGCATTTTGCTAACGAAATTGTCCCAAAATGATTGAAATTTGAAAAAAGGCTTTCTTACCTCCAAGTCTTCATTTTTATAAAATCTTACCACCACTTGGGACTTATGTAGGTCATCCAAACCTGAAGTTTCCTCATCTCCAAGCCATTTCTCTTTTAAGAGCAAAAGATTGTAGTTCGAGCTTTTTTGTTCTCCTTTCCCAATTCCTACAACACAAAGTACCAAACTCGACTTTCCAACGAGATCATCAGTAATATCTATGTCACCAAGATCAGAAATCCAAAATTGAATTAAAGAATTCAAAGCACTTTGTAACTTACGAGCTCGACTACGTGTAATAGGTCCAATTGGCATCATCGTCGGCTCTTTGGCACTCTTGTCCTTGATCTCTTCTTGGCCTTCTTGCTCCACTTCCTTCACGACCATCTCCTCATCACCTACATCAAATGGAGACAAATCAGCAACATTAAAGGTTGCATGAACACCATACTCACCGGGTAGGTCGAGACGATAGGCATTGTCATTAATTCTCTCCAACACTTGAAATGGGCCATCTCCTCTTGGTTGGAGCTTGGATTTCCTTTGACTTGGGAACCTCTCTTTGCGAAGGTGCAACCATACCCACTCTCCAGGTTGGAACACCACATGCTTCCTCCCTCGATTCTTTTGCCTCTCATACACCTGGGCCATCTTCTCCAAATGAGCTTTAACCTCCAAATGCATCTTTTTCACCTTGTCAGCTCGATCCCTGAAATTCATGTTAGAATGCTCATTGCGAGGCAATGGCAACAAGTCAGTGGGGGACTGGGGATTATAACCATACACAATCTCAAATGGAGACATATTAGTAGAACGATGTATACTACGGTTATATGCAAACTCTATGTGTGGAATGCAATCCTCCCAAGCATGCAAATTCTTCTTCAACATGGTTCTTAATAAAGTTCCAAGTGTTCTATTCACAACCTCAGTTTGTCCATCCGTTTGAGGATGACATGAAGTTGAAAACATCAAATTGGTCCCAAATTTAGACCAAAATGATCTCCAAAAATGGCTCAAGAATTTAGTATCCCTATCAGAAACAATTGTACTAGGAATGCCATGCAATTTCACCACCTCACTAAAGAATAAGTTAGCTATATGCACAACATCAGTGGTCTTAGTACAAGGTATGAAACGTGCCATTTTGCTAAAACGGTCTACAACCACAAAAATAGAGTCCTTACCTCTCCTTGTTTTGGGAAGTCCCACTACAAAATCCATGGAAAGGTCCTTCCACGGGCTCTCGGGCACCGGTAGTGGAGTGTACAACCCATGAGGCTTCAAGGTAGCTTTGGCTCTCTTGCACACCAAGCACCTTCCAATATGTTTCTCAACATCTTTGCGCATTCCTGGCCAATAGAACTTTTCTTGCAAAGCACCTAAAGTTTTGGTGACACCAAAGTGTCCCGCTAAACCCCCTTCATGAAGTTCCATTAGTAATAAATCACGCATAGAACCACAAGGAATGCACAATTTGTCGCTCTTGAACAAAAAGCCATCATGCAAGTAAAAATCTTTGAAACCATGCTTTAGACAATTTTCATACACTTCCTTAAAATCCTTATCATCCACATAAAGAGATTTGATATGAGAAAATCCTAAAACTTGAGAATTTAACATGGTAAGCAAATAATATCTCCTAGACAATACATCAGCAACCATATTCTCTTTCCCTCTTTTGTACTTAATGATGTAGGGAAAAGTTTCAACAAAAGAACTCCATTTAATATGTCTCTTACTAATGTTATTTTGACCTTTCATGAACTTAAGAGACTCATGATCCGTATGAATAATGAATTCTTTAGGCCTCAAATAATGTTGCCAAGTATGTAAAGCTCTTACTAAGGCATAGAATTCCTTATCATAGATCGGATAGCTCAAAGCAACTCCTTGAAGTTTCTCACTAAAGTATGCAACAGGTCTTTTCCCTTGCATCAACACAGCTCCAATTCCCACACCTGAGGCATCACATTCAATTTCAAAAACTAAGTTAAAATCAGGAAGTTTTAAGATAGGTGCATGTGTAAGAAGAAACTTTAATTTATCAAATGCTTGTTGAGCCTTCTCCTTCCACTTAAAATTTTCTTCCTTCTTGAGTAGGCTGTCATAGGGGCTGCCACAGTGCTAAAATCCTTGATGAAACGTCGAAAGAAGCCCGCTAATCCCAAGAAACTCCTGTAACACCCCGGTTTTTGGTCACCCAGGTCGGGGTGTCACCGCCACACCCCCCTAGCAAGACACGGTTTCTCCGAGCTCACTAAAGAGATGCAAAGCTATGGTTTTTCAGAATTTAAAATATTCAAACAGCCCATTCATATATAATTTAAAAATAATACATCGAAGTTGCAGCGGAAAATAATAATTACATATGTATAATGCAGCGGAACTTAAATATAGCCAACACGGCCAGAATACGGGTTAAACAGGCCCGTTCATGCAAGATCTAGTCTAACACAATAATTCAAAATAATATATCTTCCCAAAATTCCCATGTATGCATATGACGATGCATAATTCTCAACTCGGAAAAAAAAAAGGAAAAATATGGTTTGGTCAGCAAAAACTTGCTGAGTAAGTTAACGCGTACATGATTATGAGGTTTCAAAGCCTTTAATTAAATTTAAAGGAAACATGTGCATAATGTAATCTATTCATTTAATAATAATTTAATCGCATGATTTAAAAGTCATGGATTCCATACGATTTTAAATATAGCTTGCAAAGTAATTAAATAAATTGCCATAAATATAAAAGCACAATTTAATACAGATTTAATTTGGAATTCTCGCAAACTTCTCGTTTCATATCTTTTAGAGATCACCATCGCTAGGGCTCTTATGTCCGCCAGCCTTACGTCTGGGCTCTTATGTCCACAAGTAGCATGGTCGATCTTTTAATTAGAGTTAATCCGTCCGCTAGCCATACGATCAGTGTTTCGCTAGGGCTCTTACGTCAACCTAGACATACACTTGGGCTCTTATGTCCCAAGCCGCAGAGAACATTGACAGTATCTAGCTTAGTCATAACCCACAATATTTTAACCTTCTCGTTTCGTGTATCTTATTTCAAAGAATTTCTACTCGTTTCAACCTTAAAGGCTAATTTCACCGTTTCAACAAGATTTCAAGATTTAACTCCCGGTAAACTACTGTTTACTCTGAAATTCATTAAAAATCGAGTTTAATTCCAAAAATTCTGAAATTTTACCACTGACTCAAAAACATCGAGATGAACAACTTTCGTGTTTAACTTTTTCAATCCGAGATACCGAAATAGGTCAAAAACATCAATTTTCATTATAACATTAATCTGTCCGAATTTCGTGTACAGCAGTTCAAGATTATCAAGATCTATCATAGCAAATCAACTCCAAACTTAATGAAATTTTACAGAGACCTTCTTAAGACATTTATCTACAACTTTAATGTTCGGCTAAAGATCTAAATCCGCTTATAACTAATGTCAAAAACGTCATCAAGATCGGACCTAAGTTCTGTCAAGAAATTCAAGATCCAAGTTTCAGCAGTTCGGTTTCGGGTGGATTTCACATATCAAATCATCATGAAAAATTCTAAAAATTTTACAGTAGATATATCTAAGCCTTAAGAACGTTTTTCGTGTTGTAAGTTTTTCCGTTTAACGTCGTTTTAAGGTTCGGAAAAATTAGGCAAAACTGTCGCGTCGGTAAAAACACCATATTGGCAGATTTTCGATCTCTTGTTAAATCTTTTAGTTTCGAACGTTTTAATTCCTCCCAAAACCATGTAAGGTTAACTTACAGAGTTGTGAAAGTCCGGGATCGTCTATTTCGAAGGCGTGGCTTCCAGTCCACCGTTTCTCCTCTCCGTTCGTCGAGTTCTACGCTCTAGATCCAATTCGAGGTGTAGAAGGGAAAAGGAGAAGATTAGGATTCATTTTCGAATCGTATATTGAACAAGGATTGGATCGAAACTTACCACGACGCTGGAGATCTCAGAATTTTCGTCCAACCAGTATTCGCCTTGGTTTCGTGCCTCCGACGACTCCGGAATTAGGGTTTCGAATGTATAGAGAGAGTTGTAAGTTTTGTAAAAGTGTTCGGGCTTCCAAGGGGGTTTATTTATAGATAGCTAAGACCTAGGGCGTCCAAGATATGACCCTAAGGGTCTTGAGTCGAAAGACGTTCAACCGAAGTCGAAAAATCCGCGTTCGGGCGAGAGATTCACGCAACGGGCGAATCTGTCCGACGGCGCGGCCGTGGCGCGCCCGTCCCTCTTCGACCGCGCGGCCACCGCGCCGAACTCGCCTGGACTTCGGTCCGGGCGGGTCGTGCGATTCGTCGTGCCTTTCCTCCTCCCTTTCGGACTTCTATCCCTCTATGCTCCCGTTTTATGATTTTCGGGGTATCTTCGGGTTGACGAAAGTAGGAACCCCGTATAATTTATGTTTGGACTCAAATTCTCGAGTTCATTGGTGTCGTGTTCCGGTGTACAATTTATTTACCTTTAATAATTTTTGTTATTTAATTAAATTCCTTTAATTCCTTTTTAAATTAAATCTCATTTCTCATTTCCTTATCTTAATTTATTTATTTACTTGCTGGATTTATTTATTTATTGTATCTATATTATTTATTGCTTATTTATTTAATTTTTGTTTTATTTTATGTTGGAAAATTCTCGGGTATTACAACTCCTCACTTCCTTGACCGTGGTGGGGGTTGGCCATTCTTGCACCGCTTTCACTGTAATACCCGAGAATTTTGCAACATAAAATAAATAAATAAATAAATAAAATATAAATAAACAAACATGATAAATAGATAAAGAATCATAAAAGATGAGAAATGGGATTTAAGTTAAAAAGGAATCAAAATTCCGAGAACCCGGGAAGCCGATGACAATTAAATCGAATAAATGGTTACACGGAAACCCAACACCGATGGACTCAATAACTCGAGTCCAAATGTAAATTTAGATCCGAAAAAAATTTAGATAGGAAGTGGGAACCCGAAGATACCCCGGAAATCCGAATCCGAGAACATAGAGGGATAGAAGTCCGAAAGAGAGGAGAAAATGCCCGACGGATCGCACGACCCGGCCCAGACCGCAGCCTGGACCGAGGCCGCGCGGTGGCCGCGCGCCCATAAGGGGATGACCGCGCCACGAGCGCGCCATGCAGCAGAATCTCCCGTCGCGAGATTCACTCGCCCGAATCCGGATTTTCCGACTTCGGTTGAACACCTTGCGACTCAAGACATCCTAGGGCTGCCTTTGGACGACCTTTATGTCCTTTCCATCTATAAATAAACATCCTAATCAGCCCGAAAATATTTACGAAACCCTACGAAATCTCTCTACGCACAAAACCCTAATTCCGGAGTCGTCGGAGGCACAAAACCGAACAACGGGACTGACTTGGACGAAAATTGGGAGCCTTCGATCGTCGGGGTAAGATCCGATCTATTCTTGTCCATTCTTTTCCCGTTCTTGATTCAAAACGAATCCTAATTCGATCCTTTCTCTATTCTAAACCCCCGATCCGGATCGAGAACGAAGAACCCGATGAACGGAGAGGATAAACGGTGAACTGGAAGCCACGCCTTCGAAATAGACGATCCCGGATATCTACAAATCGGTAAATTAATACTTACATGGTTTTCGGAGTAACTAAAACATTCAAACCTAAAGGTTTAACAAATCTTTCGTAAATCTGTCAACGTATGTTTTCTACCGGCGCAACAGTTTTGACGAATTTTTCCCAACCCTTAAAAGTCTTCAAACAAGAAAAATTAAAACACAAACGTTCCTAAGACATAGATCTATCTACTGTAAAAATTTCATAATTTTTCATCGTGTTTTGATATCCAAAAATGACCACGAACAAACCTGCCTTTGGTTTAGATCTTGAAACCGTGGTAGATTCTTAGTCCGAACTTGAGGTTGATTTTTGACTTAGATCTAGACCGATTCAGGATTGGTGCTAAACATAAGAGTTGTAGATCTATACGTTAAGAACACCTCCGTAAATTTTCAGGATTTTTCGTGATGATTTGATATATGAAATCCACCCGAAACCGAACTGCTAGGATGTGGATCTTGAAATTCTTGACAGAACCTAGGTCCGATCTTGATCACGTTTTTGACATAGGTTCCAGGCCGATTTAGATCTTTAGCCGAACATGAAAGTTGTAGACAAATGTCTTAAGAAGGTCTCTGTAAAATTTCGTTGAGTTTGGAGTTGATTTGCTATGGTAGATCTTGAAAATCTTGAACTGTTGTGCACGAAATTCGGACAGATTAATGATATGACGAAAATTGACGTTTTTCACCTACTTCCGTATCTCGGATTGAAAAACTTAAAACATGAAACTTGTTCATCTCTTTGTGTTTTGGAGTCACCGGTCAAATTTCAGAATTTTTGGACTTAAACTCGATTTTTAATGAATTTTGAAGTAAACGGTAGTTGACTGAGTCAAATCTTGAAAAATCTTGTTGAAAAGGATTTTAAATGATATCGGAGCGGATAGCGTCCTGAAATAGTATATTTTGAGAAACTTACTAAATTTGAGAAATTGGCCTTTAAGGCTTAAATGAGTGGAAACTCCTTTGAGATAAAATACATGAACAAACATTTTCGAAATCCCATTATAGCTAATTTGAGCTTTCTACGTAGAGGGTGAGTGCTCCATCGGGTGCCCCTCTAGCTTTTTGCTTCGTGCCTAAACGGACGAGAGTGACCTATGTAGGGGGTGAGTGCTCTATCGGGTGCCCCTCTAGCTATTTGCTTCGTGCCTAAACGGACGAGAGTAATCTACGTAGGGGGTGAGTGCTCTGCAGGGTGCCCTCCTAGCTTTGCACATCGTGCCTGATTGGACGATGGTGTTGAACATGAGAAACTGTGCCAAAACGGCGAGAGAAACTTGACTACAAATAAAATCTTGATACTCGGCTAGGGCTTAATGGGAAAATTTAAAAGACTTATACTTTCCTTCGCTTATTTAAATTATGCTTTTAAGTTATGTTATGCAATTATTTACCTTGCAAGCAATACTGTGATGTTATGGAATCCCTGTCTATTTAATTATGCAATTAAATTGTTGTTGGATAAATAAATTAAATTATGGGGTATTGTGTACATGTTTTCTTAAAATTTAAATAACGGCTTTGAAACCCTATAATCCTGTATGTGTTAACTTACTCAGCACGTTGTGCTGACCAAAACCATTACTTTCTTTTTCCTACAGAGCATGAAGGTTATGCATTATCATATGCATGCAAGGGATACTCGGGAAATATTATTTTATTATTCTAGTCTTAGTATGAATTGCATGAACGGGCCTGTCTAACCCGTCTTCTGGCCATGTCGGCCCTACATTTAAATTCCGCTGCATTATACATATGTAAATATTATTTTCCGCTGCAACTTTGATGTACTATTTTTAAATTATATATGAATGGGCTGTTTGAATGTTTTAAATTCTGAAAAACCATAGCCTTGCATCTCTTTAGCAAGCTCGGAGAAACCGTGTCTTGCTAGGGAGGTGTGGCGGTGACATCCCGACCTGGGTGACCAAAAACCGGGGTGTTACAGAGTGGTATCAGAGCCCAAAATATTTTAAAGCTATCTATTTTAAAGAAAATATCTGATACCCAAGTTGGTATCAGAGCCCGGCTATTTTTAAACTATTATTTTTAAACCATTATTATTTTTTTTAAAGTACTATTAATATTTTGACTATTATTTAAATTTTAAAGTATTATTTCCATAGAAAATTTTTATTTTAAAACCCATGGAAAAAAATTATATATATATAAAGTGCATTAAATTATTTTTTGGGGGGGATCATCATTTGCATTTGCATATTGCATCTCTTCTATGAACTTAGAATCTTGGCGAATTTTAACTTAGAATCTTGGCTAATTTTAACTTAGAATCTTGGCGAAGTTAACCTAGAATCTTGGCGAATATTAATTTAGACCTTTGCTTGCACTAGATGACTTAGACGCTTGACATCGAATTAGAAACGCTCACTAGAGACTGATCTTGTCGTAGTTCTAGATCTCATCCATCCATGCGCTCGCCTAAGCATAGCAAATCTCGACCTTAACCATTCGTATCCCTGTACGAATTAGACAATTTCCTCATACTGAGCAATAAAAAAATCAAGTCTTTATTAAAACACTCTCTATTCCAAAAATCTTGTTTGGTTTCCCAAACAACGAATGCAAAATCTGAAATTCAAAAAAAAATCGAAATAAAATAAAATCAAATAAAATAAAACCCAGGAGCGTACGACGCTTCTTAGTTTGAGCGAGCACCACGTGCGAAATTACAAAACATATATACATTTATAAAAATCATTAAGACTATATGTTAAATTCACAAGTCCTAATCCGCCCTATTTGTACCAGAATGGCACCCAGAGGAAGAGGAAGAGGAAGAACTCAACCCGCTCCCCAAACCACTACTGAAACACCTACCGAAATACCTCCAAATGTCACGGAACCGGTAGAAGAACAACCTCAAGGTGCGCAGGACGCCCCCGTACCGAAAAATGTGGGCGATCGTCTTCGGACGATAGAAGAGGTCTTGATTGCGCTAGGGAACGCGCAAGTCAATCAGGGTCAAGCTGCGGCGGTACCTCCACCCCAAGCTCGTCCCAACTATCTGGCCATGGTGAACCCTTACCAGCCACCCCACTATGCTGGTGAGGAGGATCCAGCAAAACTGGAGGAATGGATCCGGACTTTTGACAAGCTTCTGGGGGCGGTCAAGTGTCCGGAAGGAGAGAGAGTGCACGTCGCTTCGTACTACTTGGGAGGCGAAGCGGACGACTGGTGGCAAGCGACTCAAGCGAAACTGCAAGAAAATGATGAGCCCTACTCGTGGGCGAAAATGATGGAGATGCTCAGGAATAGATTCTATCCCCTAAGTACCAAAGCAGCGATGTACGAAGAATTTCTGTCGCTGAAACAAGGGGGCCAGACAGTACAAGAGTACTACACTCGATTCAAAGAGCTGGTGAGGTTCGCACCAAGATTAGTACCCACAGATGCGGAGAAGGCTCAAAAATTCGAGATGGGGCTGAACCTGGCAGTACGCGAGGTGATCACGGGGGTGCACTACCCTGACCTACAAGCTGTTTATGATCGTGCAGTAGCGGTTGCACGAGTTCAAGGATTGAAGCGTAAGGCGAAAGGTGAGACTGGCCGAGGTCCCCATGGACAAGGCAAAAGAGATAAGGACCGCAGAACTGATATTGACTTGGGTAGAAGTAATTATCGTGAAGGACCAAATGAGCTAGCCCAAGGCGACGATGAAGGCAACAATAGAAGGATTTTCAACTGTGAAGGCTACGTACCCCGATGCCCAAAGTGTAATCAACCTCATCTGGTGAGAGGATGCCCTCAACCCGACACATGCTTCCGGTGTGGTCGACGTGGACATCAGATGAAAGAGTGCCGAACCCATATTAAGAATATCACCAAGAGAGAGGACCTGGCCGCTGGACCTGACCAGCCACGAAACCTAGACGGTCAAAATGGCAACAACCAAGGGCACCGATACCCTGAGAATAAAGACCCAAAACCCGAAGCCCCCTTGAGAATAACGCATCGGCAGTTATGGGGACATAACTGAAGTCCTAATGGGGAGAGGATGTGATACCCCGTAATAAAGTAGATGCATTTCTTTTTGAGTTTGATTCAACAATATGTATTCCAAATAAATAAGCAAACAAATTCAAATTGTTTTGAACTACGTTATGGCTTGATCCCTTCATAGGGTACGTAGGCAGCTTAAAAGTTTTAATTCTAAGTTCAGTCACAAAATAATAAAATAAACAAAAGGATTAGTTCCTAAAACGAGAAAAGCCGAAACACAACTTCGAGGACGAAGTTGATTCTTAAGGAGGGTAGACTGTAATACCCGAGAATTTTGCAACATAAAATAAATAAATAAATAAATAAAAATAATAAATAAACAAACATGATAAATAGATAAAGAATCATAAAAGATGAGAAATGAGATTTAAGTTAAAAAGGAATCAAAATTCCGAGAACCCGGGAAGCCGATGACAATTAAATCGAATAAATGGTTACACGGAAACCCAACACCGATGGACTCAATAACTCGAGTCCAAATGTAAATTTAGATCCAAAAAAATTTAGATAGGAAGTGGGAACCCGAAGATACCTCGGAAATCCGAATCCGATAACATAGAGGGATAGAAGTCCGAAAGAGAGGAGGAAATGCCCGACGGATCGCACGACCCGGCCCAGACCGCAGCCTGGACCGAGGCCGTGCGGTGGCCGCGCGCCCATAAGGGGATGACCGCGCCACGAGCGTGCCACGCAGCAGAATCTCCCGTCGCGAGATTCACTCGCCCGAATCCGGATTTTCCGACTTCGGTTGAACACCTTGCGACTCAAGACATCCTAGGGCTGCCTTTGGACGACCTTTAGGTCCTTTCCATCTATAAATAAACATCCTAATCAGCCCCAAACTCTTTACGAAACCCTACGAAATCTCTCTACGCACAAAACCCTAATTCCGGAGTCGTCGGAGGCACAAAACCGAACAACGGGACTGACTTGGACGAAAATTGGGAGCCTTCGATCGTCGGGGTAAGATCCGATCTATTCTTGTCCATTCTTTTCCCGTTCTTGATTCAAAACGAATCCTAATTCGATCCTTTCTCTATTCTAAACCCCCGATCCGGATCGAGAACGAAGAACCCGACGAATGGAGAGGATAAACGGTGGACTGGAAGCCACGCCTTCGAAATAGACGATCCCGGATATCTACAAATCGGTAAGTTAATACTTACATGGTTTTGGGAGTAACTAAAACATTCAAACCTAAAGGTTTAACAAATCTTTCGTAAATTTGTCAACGTATATTTTCTACCGGTGCAACAGTTTTGATGAATTTTTCCGAACCCTTAAAAGTCTTCAAAAAAGAAAACTTAAAACACAAAAAACGTTCCTAAGACATAGATCTATCTACTGTAAAAATTTCATAATTTTTCATCGTGTTTTGATATCCAAAAACGACCACGAACAGACCTGACTTTGGTTTAGATCTTGAAACTGTGGTAGATTCTTAGTCCGAACTTGAGGTTGATTTTTGACTTAGATCTAGACCGATTCAGGATTGGTGCTAAACATAAGAGTTGTAGATCTATACGTTAAGAACACCTCCGTAAATTTTCAGAATTGTTTGTGATGATTTGATATATGAAATCCACCCGAAACCGAACTGCTAGGATGTGGATCTTGAAATTCTTGACAGAACTTAGGTCCGATCTTGATCACGTTTTTGACATAGGTTCCAGGCCAATTTAGATCTTGAGCCGAACATGAAATTGTAGACAAATGTCTTAAGAAGGTCTCTGTAAAATTTCGTTGAGTTTAGAGTTGATTTGCTATGGTAGATCTTGAAAATCTTGAACTGTTGTGCACGAAATTCGGACAGATTAATGATATGACGAAAATTGACGTTTTTCACCTACTTCCGTATCTCGGATTGAAAAACTTAAAACATGAAACTTGTTCATCTCTGTGTTTTGGAGTCACCGGTCAAATTTCAGAATTTTTGGACTTAAACTCGAGTTTTAATGAATTTTGAAGTAAACGGTAGTTGATTGAGTCAAATCTTGAAAAATCTTGTTGAAAAGGATTTTAAATGATATCGGAGCAGATAGCGTCCTGAAATAGTATATTTTGAGAAACTTACTAAATTTGAGAAATTGGCCTTTAAGGCTTAAATGAGTGGAAACTCCTTTGAGATAAAATACATGAACAAACATTTTCGAAATCCCGTTATAGCTAGTTTGAGCTTTCTACGTAGAGGGTGAGTGCTCCATCGGGTGCCCCTCTTGCTTTTTGCTTCGTGCCTAAACAGACGAGAGTGACCTATGTAGGGGGTGAGTGCTCTATCGGGTGCCCCTCTAGCTATTTGCTTCGTGCCTAAACGGACGAGAGTAATCTACGTAGGGGATGAGTGCTCTGCAGGGTGCCCTCCTAGCTTTGCACATCGTGCCTGATTGGACGATGGTGTTGAACATGAGAAACTGTGCCAAAACGGCGAGAGAAACTTGACTACAAATAAAATCTTGATACTCGGCTAGGGCTTAACGGGAAAATTTAAAAGACTTATACTTTCCTTCGCTTATTTAAATTATGCTTTTAAGTTATGTTATGCAATTATTTACCTTGCAAGCAATACTGTGATGTTATGGAATCCCTGTCTATTTAATTATGCAATTAAATTGTTGTTGGATAAATAAATTAAATTATGGGGTATTGTGTACATGTTTTCTTAAAATTTAAATAACGGCTTTGAAACCTCATAATCCTGTATGTGTTAACTTACTCAGCACGTTATGCTGACCAAAACCATTACTTTCTTTTTCCTACAGAGCATGAAGGTTATGCATCATCATATGCATGCAAGGGATACTCGGGGAAATATTATTTTATTATTCTAGTCTTAGTATGAATTGCATGAACGGGCCTGTCTAACCCGTCTTCTGGCCATGTCGGCCCTACATTTAAATTCCGCTGCATTATACATATGTAAATATTATTTTCCGCTGCAACTTTGATGTACTATTTTTAAATTATATATGAATGGGCTGTTTGAATGTTTTAAATTCTGAAAAACCATAGCCTTGCATCTCTTTAGCAAGCTCGGAGAAACCGTGTCTTGTTAGGGAGGTGTGGCGGTGACATCCCGACCTGGGTGACAAAAAACCGGGGTGTTACATTCACCTTGTCTTCATCAACTTTAATCCCCTCACCTGTCACAATATATCCCAAAAACTTGCAAGATAATACACTAAAAGTGCATTTCTTTTCATTAGCAAACAATTTCTCATGCCTCAAAACTTCAAGAATAGTGGACAAATGATGTGCATGCTCTTCCATGTTTTTGCTATATATAAGAATATCATCAAAGTATACCACAAGAAATTTACAAATGTAAGGCCTAAGAATGTGGTTCATCAACCTCATAAATGTGCTAGGTGCATTTGTAAGCCCAAAAGGCATCACTACCCACTCATACAACCTGAGCTTAGTTTTAAAGGCCGTTTTCCACTCGTCCCCTTCTCTCATCCTAATTTGATGATAGCCACTACGAAGATCTATCTTAGAAAAGATTTGAGCTCCATGTAGTTCATCTAGCATATCATCTAACCTAGGAATGGGGTGACAATATTTGACAGTTATGGCATTAATGGCCCTACAATCTACACACATCCTCCAACCACCATCCTTCTTAGGAACAAGTAAAACAGGAACTGAACAAGGGCTTAAGGATTCTCTTACAAAACCTTTGGAGAGCAATTCTTCCACTTGCCTTTGTATCTCCTTAGTCTTCTCGGGGTTGGCTCGATAGGCAGGCCGGTTGGGCAATGGTGCTCCCGGAATGAGGTCAATTTGGTGCTCTATCCATCGAATGGGTGGTAAGCCTCCAGGTACTTCATCAGGGAAGACATCCTTGTAAACCTGCAAAATAGACACCAACTCGCCAGGAAGATCAAATGTAGTATCAACATTTAGGCAAAAATAAGGAGTAAGTAATAAGCAAAAATGTCCCTCTTCCTCTCCAACACTCATTCTTTTCACATCTTTCATGCTTACAAATAAGCCCTCTTTCCTAACCTCACTCACCTCACCTTTTGATCCTCTCACATTTTTATTCTCAACTTTTTTGTTCTTTTCCTTCCTCTCATTTTTGTTTCCCACATCATTCTTTTCACACTCATTTTTCTTCTCAAGCTCACATTTCTTTTGTTTTTCCCTCATCTCACTCACATATTGCCTATGTAGAAAGACTTGGTCCTCCTCAACTGCTTTCACTGACAAAGCTTTGATCACCACATCCTTTCCATCCTTCTTGAAAGTGACCCGATTAGCAAATCCATCATATACAATCCTTTGGTCATATTACCATGGCCTTCCCAAAAGTATGTGGCAAGCTTGCATAGGCACCACATCACAAGTGACTTGGTCCTCATATCCTCTCATCTTGATGGGAAAGGTAGCTTGCTTCCTAACTCTCATTTCTCCACTTTGGCTCAACCATTGCAACTTGTATGGATCGGGATGTTGTGATGTCGGCAGCCCTAAGGAGTTCACCATCATCTCACTAACAATGTTGGCACAACTCCCATTGTCAATGATGACACTACAAATCTTGCCATTCACCTCACAACGGCAATGGAAGACGTTGTCTCTTTGCTCCCTCGAATCATCTTTGGCCATCCTTGTGCTCAAACTCCTCAATGAAACACAATTGAGATTAGGGAAATCTCTATCTCCATTCTCACTACTATCTTCCTCAACATCCTCTAGTACCTCCTTCGGTTCCTCCTCATCTTCTTTGTCCGACTCCGAATAGTACTCTCCCGAGGCGTCCACAATCATCACCCTCTTGTTAGGACACTTGTTAGCATAGTGACCTCTTCCTTGGCATTTGAAATATCTAACATCTCGGTGTCTCTCAACATTAGGCACTTGATTAGGTGTTTGCACACCTTTCCCTTTGTCATCACGCTTGTACTCTTGGCCTCTTCCTCTTTCATTCCCTCCATGTGGCTTCTTGTACTCCACATAAGTCTTGTTATACTCAACTTGAGGCTTTTTAGCATTTGCATCTTTCGTATAATCCTTAGAATAGGATTTAACCATTTTGCCTCTTCTCTTGGCTTGGCCCTCCAACTCTATGGCCATGTGGTAGGCTTCACTCACCGTTTCCAAGTTATGAAGAGTCATAACATCGGAGTATTCATAATGTAGGCCAGAAATGAACCTTGACACCGTGTCCTCTTCTTCTTCATCAATTTCGGCTCTAGTCATCAAAGTCTCCATCTCCTTGAAGTACTCATCCACACTCATTTGGCCTTGAGTGAGTTGTTGCAATCTCTTGTAGCTAGTTCTCTTATATTGCTTTGGCACAAACCTCTCCTTCATTGCCATTTTCAAGCCATTCCAAGATACAATTCTCCCAATTGCTCCTCTCCTAGCCTTGAGCTCTCTATGTTGCCACCATTCTAAAGCATAGCCCGTGAACTCCAAAACAGTACATCTAACCTTTTCATTCTCCGGCATGGGTGTTTGCAAGAAAAATAACTCCATCTTCTTCTCCCAATTGAGATATACATCGGGGTCACTTGATCCGTCGAAAGGTGGGATGGTGACCCTGTAGTTGGAGTTGAAGTTGTTGTTGTTGTTCCTCCTTTGGTGACCTTGGCGGTTACCTCCTCGATAACCCCTCCCATCATATGAGTCTTGCCCCTCCGACTCATCTCCCAAGCCATCAAACTCTTCTTCTTGTTCCTCATTCCTTTCCTCATAATCCTCATATTCTCTTCTTTGTCTTGGAGGTCTCTCTCTTGTTTCCCGGACTCGACTATTCTCCTCTATAGTAGCTAGACGGTTCCGGAAGCCTCCAATTACATCCATCACTTGGTGGCTCACATCCTCCAAGGTGATCTTCTTCCCTGCACTTGAATCCTCCGCCATAATACTCCAAATACCAAGTGGGATTGTCAACAAATCAAAAAAATATAAAAAGTAAGAAGTATGAAAAAGAGATGAGAAGATATTTGCCTAAACTATTCCTCACAACTCTCTTTTCTTCTCACACAACCCTCAAGTGTTCCTCTCTAGTTGATCACCCTCAACCCTTGAGTCGTTCACACCAAATTCACAAGATTCAAGCACACAATTGTCAAGCAAGGATGAGATGATGATTCACAAATGCATAACAAGTAGTTCCTAGGTAAGGCTAAATAAGAAAGGCTATCAAGGCTTAAATTAGTTTAAGGATGGATAATGTCAACCCCACAAAGAAAACAAGATCAATCAACAAATGCTAAGGGAGTATTCAACTTTTTTTTTCTTCTTTTTTTTTTGTAGAGCTTGGCTTTTGTGCTCTAATGCCTTTTAACCGTTCGGTCTCACAATGTTTAGGGGAATTCCACTATCAAAATATTGTTGACGGAACTTTAACCCTTTGGCTCTTGATACATCATATGAAACATGAGCCAACGGTTATCATCCACTTTTTTTTTGTATCTTTCAATAACTCCCAATACTATCAATCAAAAATCAAGCTAATCAAAGCATATAAGCATCAAGCATTCCATCTTGCCAAGAAAATCAACTTTGGCATTTCAACAAACACCTTGTGGGCAATATTTTTGGGTATTTTCTTGAAAATAGAAAAAATGGCAAAGGAATTCCACAATGCATCAACACCAAGAATAAACAACCTAATTAGGAGCTAAGAAGTCCTAATCAAGCTCTGATACCAAATTTAATTATGATGTATGCAAGCAAGAAATTGGGAAAACAAGCAACAAAAGCAAAACAAAGGATAGGGCAAGTGTGACGTATGCAAGCAAGAAATGGGAAAACAAGCAACAAAAGCAAAACAAAGGATAGGGCAAGTGGGTTCAATGAAACAATGGGTTTTGATCAAGTAAACTTGATATGAGGATCAAGCTCCCAAGAACAAAACCTAAAATGCATCAATGAACATACTTAACTCAATCAAAACTTGCAATCCAATTGAGTAAGACGAACCTAACACAAATTCAATGTGAATAGACCCGGTTTTGATGTGGAAATCAAGTAACCCTTGATCCCCAAGATGATCAACCTTTGATACCCTCAAAAGATGAACAAAAGAAAGATAAACTTTGATAGATGAATGATAGTTGAATTATGTTTGATCCTTCCCCAATCCTAACACATAACCCTAGGAACAAGAAATGCAATTACCAAGAAATACTAAGGTAGAAATGGGATTTAAGCCTAACATAATGATCCCAAGATAAATCTAGTGAATACCAATTGAAATTACATGGAACAAGTGGCGAAGGAAATGAAATAAGCTAAAATAGGGTAATGGGGGTCGGATCCCTCTTGTGCGTGCCCACGCCCAAGGCCAAAAATGTTTCTGCCTCCTTTTTTCAATGCACCAACAAACCAGTCTAATTTCTCCTCTTGTGCGTGCCCACGACCAAGGCCAAAAATGTGTCTGCCTCCTTTCTTCAATGCACCAACAAAGGGGCACCCACGGTGATCTATCTTGCTTCGGTTTGGCTTCGTTTCGATCCCGGTGTTGGTTATTGCTTCATGGGTGAGCTTGGCAATGATGTAACTCATGTAACCTTCACCCTCAAGCTTCTTCAATATGGTGGTCACACCACTCATTAAACAAATATACGATAACAGGAGAAATTTTTAGTGGGAAAGCAAAAAATGGAAAAGCTTTTGTAATAGGAAAGGCATATATATGAAAGAGATTAGATTTCCAACAAAAGTATATCTGGAGTTAACTATACTACAAACAAATATAACAACATGTGCTATACTAAATACAGGAGCAGAAATCACATTAATACAAGAACATTTAATAAAAGAATGGGAAGTAAATAAAAGACCAATAGAAGTACATGGAGCTACCAGACATAGTCTAATTATTAATAAAATAGCTAAAGACGTTCAAATAATTTTAGGTAATAAATTATTTACAACACATGAGGTATTTATTAGCCCAGTAAAACAATTAATGTATTATTAGGAACAGATTTTACAAGTTTATTTCAAAGCTTTAGAGTAGATAGATATAATATCCAACTTAGATCAGCATGTAACCACTACATTACTATTCT